>JANSMG010000173.1:0-10020 GCA_029299265.1 Leptographium wageneri | reverse complement strand
TATACTATAGCGCTTATAAGCTAGTCTATTAGTTCCTTAATAAGTAGTAGTAAGTAGTAGTTCTTATATATTACTTAGTTAAGGCCTTAATAGTTTATATAAAGCTATAGCGTCTTATCTTTCTTAAGGACAAATAGGATTAGCATGCTAGCTAGACTAGTAGAGTGTTAAATATGCCTATTATATAAATTTTCCTTAATATACTCTTATAACTTATAAAGCTAGGTTACTAAAAAAGGGTAAATAGGCTTATAAGGTAGCTACCTATCTAGTATAAGATTAATAGCGTATTTTACGCTTTATAGCACTAGTAAGGACTTTATAGCTACTAGGGATATAATGTCTATAAAGTTAGTGAAGTAAGTAAGAAGCGGTAGTACGTCCTAGTTTATAGCATCTTCTTTATTAAGGGAGTTTACTATAAGTTCTTTAGGTAAGTAGATGTTTATAACTTAGATTATAAGGACGCTAGGGCTAAGGTGCACTAAGGATATATAGGCTATAAATAGCTATTCCTTATATATAGCGTCTTTTGCTAATTGTTTAAAAGTAACTTCTTAGATCTAACTAAACTTTTAAGAAGAGTTAGTAGTATTAATATAGATACTAAAGGGTGCTATCTTACTAAGAGATAGTAGAATTAGTACTACTAACTTACTTTATTTAATAGTATAGTATAAAATTATAGTAGTATATAACTTGCTTTTAGCGTTAACTAGTATAAAGGAGTACTAATATACCTTATAAATATAAATATACTCTTTACCTATACCCTTAAGATTTAGCTTATAGAACTAAGCTTATTCTAATTATAACTTATAGGTAAGTCTTTAGCTAATAACTAAGATAGTAGCGGCTATATTTAGCTAGGCTAGTACTAGCACTTATCCTTTACTAGTAAGGCTATCTAAGTAAGCTTTAGTAATAATAAGGTAGTTAACTAGCATCTTAGCCTTTTTATATCTTTTTTACTTCTTTAGCATAATAAAGAAGGTAGAAGGGTCTTCTTTTACTATAAAGAGTTTTTTAAATTAAAAGAAAGTTTCTTTATATACACTCTTACTAATATCTCTTATACTAGTACTACTACCCTAGATCTTTCTAAGTAGTTATAACTAATATACCCTTACTTACTATAGTAGTAGTATTTGCTAGTCTAGCTTATTATAGCTTTACCTTATAATATCTAGTTCTATTATAGCTTTAGTTTATCTTATAGTATAGTAAATTTAGCTGCTAGCTAGGCAGTATTATCTAGCTATACTTATTATTATTTAAAGCGTTGCCTTTTTAGTTATAATTCTAGTGCTTATTTAGCGGTTTATTTTTAGATATAAAGGCTGCTAGTTTAGAGTCTTTATATATATATAGTAATTATACGCGCGTCTTATAGCTTAATATTATAGGTTAGGATTTCTTTATAAAGTTTAAGAATAAGCTAATAATAATAATTAAACGCCTATAGTAAGTTATACGCCTTATCTTTACTAAGCTATTAGTATAAGATTTACTATTAGTAGAAGAAATCCTTAAGAGTCTTATTACGCTACTAATAGCTAGAGAAAATCTTATTTTAATACTTAAGCTTTATCTACTTAAGGTTTAAGTGCTTTTTATAAAGGTAGTTAGTAAACTACTCTTAAAACACTTTTCTATTAAAACTTACGCTATTTAGCCTTATCTTATATACCCTTTATTTTATAGCAATTATATTAAAAAGCTTTAGTAGCGCTTATAAGATCTTATAGTAAATAGATATATTTAGTTGGTTGTTGTTTATAGCCTTTACACTCTAAATCTAATCCTTAATTTCTACTACTATAGCTTTACTATTAAAGCTTTAGACTATATAGGTTAGTATATACGTATTATCCTCTTAAAGGGCTATTTTAGTAATTACTAAGGTAAGTAGTCTTATAGCTCTCTTTATAATTATTAGTAGCACTCTTATTAGTTCCTTAAGCTAGTTATTAAAGTAAGTTAATAGATTAATACCTAAGTCCTTTAAGGGTTACTTTACAGCTAAGGTTATACTATACGTATCTTATAAAGAAGCCTTATTAAGACTTACATTAACAACTATTATACTTATTAATAAGCCTACTTCCTTATTCTCTACTTTACTAGCTGCTATTAACTTTACAACCGTAGCGCTAGCTAACAATTTACTTATAAAGGGCCTTAGTATAAAGGTTACACACTTTACTTTCTTTCCTCTTACTATTATAATAGACTATAAGACCTAAAGGGTATAAGAAGACAAAGAATTGTAAGGGGTAATGCTATAAGCATACAATTTATAGTAGGATAAGATGTAGGATAAAATGTATAAGAGGGGTAAAAGTAAGACTTTATCTTACTTCTTTTAAATTCGTTACTAGCAAGCAATTATAAAATATATATATGCTACAATAGCGGTCTAGCATAGTAGAACGCTTAAGGGTGCTTAGCAAAGTTTACTAAGCGTTATTTCGCTTATCCGCCGTTGGTCGCCGAATCCAGCTTAGCGCCCTTGGCGGGGCTTGGCGATATATTCTCCCGCTACTAGGCGAGACTCGCCGAACGCCCTACTTTAGCCTTGCTAAGCCTTGCGCGGCCTGTATATACTTTATTCTGCGAGCCTGCCTGAATTATTACTAATTTATGCTAGCATCTTGTACTCTAGTTAATCCCTTTATATATAGCTAGTAAGCTTATTTATACGCCTTTTTTGTAAAACGTTATAAATATTATATTAATTAATTACTTCTATAAGGTAGTCTTTCTATACTAAACTATTAATAATAGACTAAGGTAGTACTAAAATAGTAGTAAGGCTATTTATTTTGTCTATATACTTTAAAAGAAGGGTAAGCTTTTTGTTTTAAAGCATAATATTTTTAGTAGCACTATAGTTATAAGAATACTTTACTGCTAAAATAACCTAGTTGTTACTTCCGTGCTAGATATTAACACTAAAAGGGTAGTGCGTTATCTGCATACTAGTTTTTCGTTGTTTCTTAAGGTGTGTATCTGCTATACAAGGGCGTTATTATAGCTTTTTATACTTATAGCAGACGTAATAACAAGCCGTAAATTTCGCTTTTAAGGGTCTAAATTGCTTAATAACTAGACAGTAGCCATTTAAAGCAGCATGCTTATAAATAGCTATATTAGCTTCTTTAAACGTCTAATAGGTTAAAGCAGGTAGGGGGGGGCTACAAGGCCATGCCATTTTATTGCTATTAGTGCTAGTTTTTTGTTGTTAGTTACTAAAATCTTACGATAATTTTTAGCAAAATAGATTATTCGGTAAAGGCTATACGAGTAGTAAATAGGGTGGCTGGACAACGCTGTCCGTAAAGTACCCGCTAATAGCGGAGGTTTCTTTGTATTTTAATGTATCTTTTAGACTATCTTGTCGTTTTTGTACACTGCTTGTTTTCGGCCTAGCGTAGGGGTGCCATAAGCAAATCGTAGGGGGGCCATAAGCAGTCCCTTCTAGGATATGCAGACCTGCGTTAAAACACGTACTAAATAGCCCCTTGCGCTACACAGTATATGTATTTTTTCATCACACTGCATAATTTTGCACGCCCCTCCCATTCTGGTCTGGTTCATTCGACAAGGTATGCCGACCTGCATTAAAACACGTACTAAATAGCCCCATGAGCCATACAGTACTCCGTACATGTATTCTTCCATTACACGGCACAACCGTGCACACCCCACCCATTTTGGCCTTGCTAATTCGACTGTGTACCATTGTGCAGACGATGCGCTCCCGCGCAGGTAGATGTACAGGAGCTTTGCTCGTGCCTTAAGAAAAAAGCAAGAAAATACAAAAGTACTTGTATGGAGGTCATTGTGTCACATCTCAAAAGCACACGAATTATTCAAAATAGCACGATCGGGCAACGAGCTGGTAGGGTTAAGGGCCTACAACGAAGACCCAGCGTTGCCAATTCCATCGACAATACATACCACGTCCACTCTACCGCCTCACACCTCCTAAGCCTGTAACACATCCGTGTCCTCCTCCAGCCTAGCGGCGCGTCGGGTGTTGATTGTCCTAATTCGAGCCATGGATCCCGCCCACACCGAGACCACTCCGTCGACGCCTCTCATATCGACAAATTCATCTGCCGACCGTAGTATTGCCCTGCGAAGCGACCAGCGAAGCGACGAGCGAAATGACTTTGACATCCCCGGATCTTCGCCGAGAAGACGTTTGTCGAAATGGTTGACCGTGTTGACCTGCGGCCTCGTCATTCTTCTGTGTGATGTGCCCGCTTACATGGGCGAGGTGCCCAAGCTGCGCATGCTAGAGGCTGCCCTGTGCCGCGAGCATTATCTAGTCGTCGACCCCGGCGTTGTTGGCGATGATGGCTCCGTTGACGAGCATCTCTGCAAGACCAACGATATTCAGGGCCGGCTAGCTCGTATGAGAGGAGTGCTCGGCATGCTTGAGGCTGTGCCTGGCCTGGCTCTGGCTATCCCATACGGTGTCTTGGCCGATGCCAAGGGCCGCACACTGGTCATGGCACTGAGCATCGTGGGCATTGTGCTTCGTGACACGTGGGTCTTCTGTGCCTTGTACTTCTACAATGCCTTGCCCTTGTCCTCTATCTATGCAAATTCGGCATTCTTGATTCTAGGAGGTGGGCCTATCGTCTTGGGGCCGATGGTGTTGGCTACCGTTGCTGCTAGCATCCGAGAGGCGTCACGGTGAGTCCAAGCAAGCAGACAGACACATCACGGCGCGTGTAGGTTGATCTGACGGTTTTCTCCCAGTACGCAAGCCTTTTTCTGGCTCGCAGTCTGCCAACTCGTGACCGAGATTGTTGCGCCGCCACTTGGGTACTTTCTCATGAACCGGCTCGGACCTCATTTTGCCTTTTTGGTCGGTATTCCCATCGAAGCGTTGACGCTCGTGGCAATCGCCTTCCTCCCGAGCACAATCCAACCCACCTTGGATAGAGAGGTCCAGCAGCCTTTACTGTCTAGCGACTCTATTGAGGATGTAGAAGAGCCACGTTCGAACGCCACGGGCGGACTGGTCCAAAAGGTACAACAGCTTCTACAGGCCCGGAGGCTACGACAAGACGTCAGCAGTCGGGCTCTTGAGCGGAGTCTGCTAGGCGGCCTGTTGGCTTTGGTTGTTGCCAAGATGGCCCGTCCTATCTTCGACATCGTTCTGCAGTACATGTCGGCGAGATTCAAATGGCCGCTCGACAGGGTAAGTGCATATGCCAGACATTTGCGCGTGGCACGATGCATAGCTTACAATTGAATTCTAGACTTCTTTTCTCCTTTCCCTCCAGGCCGCCGCAGACATACCATTGTTTGCCTTGGTGCTACCACTAATCAACAGGTGGCTGCTTCAAGGGAAGAAGAAGAGCCCAATGGCCGCTAATTTGACAGTTGCTCGTGGATCGCTTTTGTTCCTCTGTGTCGGGGCTCTTAGTATGGGTTTAGCTAGCTCTGCTTCCCTTTTCATTGCAGGTACGTTTGACTGGCGATCTGTGCTTAATGATAAACGTGGAATACTGATTGGAAACAGCGTTTACGATATACACTATAGGCAGTGGATTCGCTTCTGCTCTACGGTCATTCTTGGCCTCGCTCGTTTCTAAAGAGCACCTGTCTTTACTGTTTACGGCTGTAACGGTATTCGAGGGCATCGCATCTATTGGGTCCTCTCCTTTACTGGGGTTCTCATTTTCAACTGGTCTCGATATTGGGGGTATGGGACTCTCACTTCCATTTATCATCGCCGCATGTTTCTATGCCATGGCTGGGCTTGCCCTTTGTACATTGGTGAGGGCCAAGTCCGACTGAGGAATAGATGGACAGGTACCAAGTTTAGGGAGGGATATACGAATAGGAAAAATACGAGTTGCTCTAGGGGGGCAGTAGCTATTGGGGCAATGTGGTACATGATTTTACGTGGCTACTACTGCTAATTCTAAAGTGACCCTCATTTACGTAGAAAATGGAATTGTTTTTAAAAATACGGAGTACCGGTCTTTTTTACTTTCACTTTCGAAAAAAAACACCAATCAAAAAGCCAAAAATCACTGTGAGATACACCCGAATATGTAGTTATAACGAAAACCCCTAATGAATAAACTTAAGTCTGTTATTTAACGGTTAAAGATGAGAGGGAGATACTTGCAAATTTGCTGTGATAACTAGCAATTCTCAGGTACACTGCCCGAATAGCCGATCAACACTGCCCCCTTAGACTAAGTCAAGGATACAATGCAAATCACATGTGTTATACAGATAAAAAACATGCTGTTTTCGAACATGAATAGAATTAAAAATGCTGTCTCGTGCCTATTCCTTATTATTGCTGACTCCCTTCAATTTCTGTTTGTTTTGGCTCCTTGCCGTACCTGATCGTACGGAGGATATAGTGTGGCCAGGTCAGCAATTTGCATAAAGTTGCCAAACTTAGTGCACAGCCGCGGTAAATGACATTCATGCATTGTAATAATGAGTAAAGAGAGAGGCTGGATGCTGACATACATATATATGTGGAAGTGATTTCTCTTGTCAGCAGCAAAGAATAAAAAATAATATAATATAACAAAAACAAAGAGAGAAAAAAGCGCTGTGGTCAGAGGACCGTCATCATTTAGTGTGAGAGATAAAGCTGTTGGAGCGGACTAGGCCAATATGGGAGGGGCGTGCACGATTGTGCTGTGTAATGGACGAATACATGTACTGTGTGGCGTAGGGCGCTATTTAGTACGAGATTTCATGTACGTCGGCATAACTTAGAAGTAGCCAACCATAACAATACGCACTCGCTTACGGAGTACTGGGCACCTATAATTCAATAGTTATAAGCCTGGTAAGCAGCTTTTACACCGACTTTTAAGAGATATTGTTAGATGTAACATTTGCATAAGAAAAGTATGGAAACCCTTTTACTAAGTATAAATTAGACTAACCCTTTTACACTTACCTTTGCTTAGAGTATTGTTAGAAGCTGCTAAAGTAAAACAATATAAGAACTAAAATCGTTCTAGAAGGATTAGCTAACTAAAAAACCCAGAAGACATAGACGTCTATTAAATATTAAAAACCCCTTCTAAGACATTATTAACAATAAAAACAACGAAGTAATAAAAGAGAAGGTATTAAGCTTTAGAATAAAACGCACTATAAGTATTTTAACTTATGTTAACAAGGCGCACTCTTATTGGTTAGAATAGATAAAAGTAGGGGATAGCCTTAGTAAAATCTTTATACTATAGAAGGTATATAGAATACTCTTTTCTAGCTTAATAGATTATGTAGATTACTAGTTATAATAGATAGACCTATATAGTGATTTACTTCTTTTATTATATTACTAGTTAGAATAGGTTATAAGCCTAGATCCTATAATTAAGTCTGTTATTAACGGCATCTACCAATTTACTCTATTTTATAATAACTTTTGCCTTAAAGCACTCTTTTTTAAACTTTAAGCTTTATCCTTACCTTTAGGCATTACTTTTAAGATTTTTAGTATTATATAGCGCACCTTTTATATGCAGAGATTTTACTAGGGCTATTCCCTACTTTTATCTATTCTAACTAATAAAAGGCTACTCCGCTAACATTAGTTAGAACAGTTATAGTGCGCTTTATTCTAAAGCTTTATAAGTATATACAAGCTATACAAGGCTTAGCAAGGCTAAAGTAAGGCGCTTAGCAAGTCCTGCCTAGTAGCGGGAGAAAGTACCGCTAAGCCTTACTAAGAGCACTAGGCTAGATTCGGCGACCGACGGCGAATAAGCGAAATGGCGCTTAGTAAGCTTTGCTAAGCGCCCTTAAGCGTTCTGCTATGCTAGACCGCTATTATAGTATATATATATATTTTATAAGCGCTTATTAGTAATAAATTTAAAAGGAGTAAGATAAAGTTTTACTTTTAGGCCTTTTATACCTTTTATCTTGCCTTTTATCTTATTATAAATTGTATACTTATAGTAATACTTATTATAAATCTTTGTTTTATAATAGTCTTTAAGTTTTATAGTTTATTATAATAGTAGAAGGAAAGAGAGTAGCGTGTGTAACTTTTATATAAGGCTTTTTATAGGCAAATTGTTAGCTAGCATTATAGCTATAAATTTAATAGCGGCTACTAAGGTAAAGTATAAAGAAGTAAACTTATTAATAAGCATAATAGCTGTTAATATAAATCTTAATAAGGCTTCTTTATAAAATACGTGTAGTATAACCTTAAATTCTAAGTAATCCTTAAATAACTTAAGCATTAATTTATTAACTTACCTTAATAATTAACTTAAGGAATAAATGTAAGTATTATAAATAATTATAACAAAGGTATAGGTTTATTAGCCTTATCTATTATAAAAACGGCGCCTTAAGAAGATAACGTATATACACTAACTTATATAGTATAAGTCTTTAATGCAAAAGCTATAGCAGTAAAGATTAAGGATTAAATTAAAGGCATAAAAGCTATAAAATATAATTAACTAAATACATTTGTTTATTATAAGATCTTATAAGCGCTACTAAAGCTCTTTAACGTAATTGCTATAAAGTAAAAGGTTTATAAGATAGGGCTAAATAGTATAAGTCTTAAAAAAAAGCACCTTAAGAATAGTTTATTAACTTTCTTTATAAAAAGCATTTAAACCTTAAGTAAATAAAACTTACGCATTATTATACAATCTTTTTAGCTATTAGCGGTGTAATAAAACCTTTAAGGACTTCTTTTACCAGTAATAAATCCTATATTAACGGCTTAGTAAAGATAAAGTATATAACTTATTATAAGCGTTTAATTAGTACTATTATTTTATTTTTAAACTTTATAAAGAAATTCTAACTTATAATATTAAACTATAAGACGCTTATACAATTGCAATACACGTATAAAGACTTTAGTTAAGTTACCCTTATATCTAAAAGCAAACTGCTAAATAAGCGTAAAAATTATAAGTAAAGAGGCAACGCTTTAAGCAACGCTAAGTATAGCTAAATAGCATTGCCTAGCTAATAACTAACTTTATTATACCTTAGAATAAACTAAAGCTATAGTAAAACTAAATAAACTAGACGAGCAAATATTACTACTATAGTAAGCAAAGGTATATTAGTTATAACTTCTTAAAAAAAGCTAAGGCTATAGTACTAGTATAAGAGATATTAATAAAGATTTATGTAAAAGAACTATCTTTAATTTAAAAAACGTTTTATAATAAAGAAAGACTATTTTACCTCTTTTACTACGCTAAAGAAATAGAAAAGATATAAAAAGGCTAAAATGCTAAAATGCTTCTTAACTACTTTATTATTATTAAGGCTTACTTAAATAGCTTTACTACTAAAGAATAGGTACTAGCACTAGCTTAGCTAAATATAGCCGTTACTATCTTAGTTATTAACTAAAAGCTTGCTTATAAATTATAGCTAGAAAAAGTATAGTTTTATAAACTAAACCTTAAAGGCGTAAGTAAAGAGTATACTTACGTTTATAAAGTATAGTACTCTTTTACGCTAGTTAACGCTAAAGGCAAGTTATATACTATACTATTAAGCAAAGCAAGTTAGTAGTACTAATTCTACCTTCTCTTAGTAAAATAGTATTGTTTAACATTTATATTAATATAACTAACTCTTTTTAAAAGTTTAGTTAAATTTAAAAAGTTACTCTTAAACAACTAGTAAAGGACGCTATATATTACTAGTATACTATAATATCTACTTATTAAAGAAACTTATAATAAACTCTCTTAATAAAAAGAATGCTATAAACTAAGAAGTACTATTACTCTTAGCTTACGTTATTAACTTTATAATATTGTAACGCCGCCCCAAGAAGGGGACCGACGCAGGCTACGCGCAAGCCGTACGCAGTATGCGCACAGCGTATTAGATGCACATCGTGAACTAGAAGCGGTGCTTGTAGCGCAGGCTGCGTGGCGTAGTCTGCGCACAGGCCACAGCACGTGCTAGCGCACGGGCCAAGTAGAAACGGGGTCGCGCCTGTCCTGCGCACTTGGTGCG
>JANSMG010000172.1:0-10416 GCA_029299265.1 Leptographium wageneri | reverse complement strand
TTCTGGCCTGTCTACGCTGGCTTGGTTCTGCTTTCAGGACTGTGCCTCGTTTCACCCACTATATTTATAAAGAAAGCTAGACGCTTTAGTAAGGCGGTAAGTTACTAATAGCGTACTAGTAGAAATAGGACTACTTATAATAAAAGATTAGTAATACCTTTAACTAGGTAAGTAAGATTGCTTAAAGGTATTAGTAAGGGCTTAATAACTACTTAGTAAAGTAGTATTAAAATAAGACTATTAGCAAGCCTTTTAGTATAGTAATAAAGATTACTAATACTTATAAAGAGTATTAGTCCTAAGGCTAGGAATAGAAAAAAAGATAAGATAACTAAAAGTAGGTAGTTATAGTTAACGGTATATTAGCTAATAGGCCAATAAAGAAATAGCGCTATAATAATAATAAGATAAATAACTATAGCTTTATAAAAAGCAACCTAAGCTTATAACTAGTTACTAGCTAAGGTTAGTCTACTTCTTAACCTACTAACCTTAGTAGTTTAAATAATATTAACGTTGCGTTAAAGTGCTAAAATTGTAGCAAAAGTAGGCATACCTTCTAGGAGTGCTCTAAGCCTAAAACCTACGTAACTAATTTACTAAACTCTTTTCTTTAATAAAAGCAACTACTAAAATATAATTATTAAAAGCGTTAGTTTTATTTTATAAATATTTATATAGAAATAGTAAAAGAACTTAGTAAATGTTTAATTATATAATAAACCTATAATTATAATTATATTTTAAGGTAAGATTTAAACAAAAGGATATATAAAGTTAATTTTAATATTAAAAGACTACTTTAAATATTAAAAACATAGCTATACTTTATAAAGCTACTATAAAGTATTAATAAAAAGCCTTCTACTATTTTAATAAACGTTTTTAATATTACTAGAAAAATAATATAAAGGTATATATATTTATATTATTAATATAGTAGCTTATATATAACTAGATTAAGATGCTACCTTTCTAGCCTACTTATAGCTTAGATTTAAACTTAATTAAGCTTGCTTAAGCTAAATTAAAGCGTTATTTAGCTAAGAAATACCTTAATATATAAGAATTAAAGAAAAACATAATAAATATAAAGGGTTTTAAGTAGGCAATTTATAACTATTAGTAAGCAATTAATTAAGCCTTTATTAATAAGCTTATTAATTTTCTGCCTTAATAGCTAGCTATAGTATAAAAGGCGCGCGGCTAGTATACTAAATATTAAAGATAAATACTTGCTTTTTAATATAAATACATTTATTTAAGCTTAAAAAGGCTTATAAACATAGTACGTACTATTATTATAAAGGTATCCCTTTATACTAATACCTTAAAAATTATAAAGGGTATTACCTAAAGCATACAATTATAATAGGTATTGCTTAAGGCATACAATTTATAGTAGGATAAAAGGTAGGATAGAAAGTATAAGGGGGGTAGAAGTAAGACTTTGTCTTACTTTTCTTAAATTCGTTACTAGCAAGTGCTTACAATATATATATATGCTGCGGTAGCGGTCTAGCGTGGCAGAACGCTTTAGGGCGCTTAGCAAAGCTTGCTAAGCGTTATTTCGCTTATTCGCTATAGGTCGCCGAATCTAGCTTAGCGCCCTTAGCGGGGCTTAGCGATACTTTTTCCTACTGCCTTGCTTTGGCCCTACTAAGCCTTGCGCGGCCTGTATATACTTTATTCTGCGAGCCTGCCTAAATTATTACTAATTTGTACTAGCATTCTATACTTTAGTTAATCCCTTTATAACTATTTTCTTTTTTAAAGCGCTTATCTTAAGCACTTCTAGTTTAGTATACACTTTAAGTACTTTTACTTAAAAAGGTCTCTTACTTAGTAGTCTTGCTAGACCTGCTAGCTAGGCTGTTAGGTATAGAGTAGCTAACGCTTTATTAGTAAGGCTATATATTTTTGTTAGCCTCTTTTGCTTTCTTTATTATATATAGTAATATTCTAATATAAACGTTTATAGCTAGCGTTTTATAATAACGTCTTAATAGTTTGCCTTATTATATAATTACGCGCGTTCCTTTTTAGTTATATTTGTCCTTTCTTTACGCTAGTTACTTTATTAACTATTAGTAAGGCGATTATACAATATAATAATAGGGTTGCCCTTAGTAGTTTTTGTCTACCTATAACTTTCTTTTATATATCTACATCCTTATTTCTTCTTGCATTATTAATAGTTAAAATATATAGCTATATAAAAAAAACTATAGTACCTTTTTAAAAATATAAAGCGCTTACTACTAAGGCTCTTAAGGCTAATAAGACTACTATTAAGGTGTTAGGTACTATGTTGCTTATTACTAGTGCTTTAAACGTTACTATACTTCTAGTCTAAATATATAGAACTAGTAACCCTACTAATAGGACTTTAAGGCATTAATATAAAAGAATACCTTTGCATTAACAGCACGTACTGCGTTTACAAGCCTTTCTAGGCCTTAAAAAATGTATTTATATTTAAAAGCAAGTATTTTTCTTTAATATTTAGTATACCAGCCGCGCGCCTTTTATACTACAGCTAGCCGTTAAGGTAGTAAATTAATAAGCCTATTAATAAAAGCCTAGTTAATTGCCTACTAATAGTTACAAATTGCCCTCTTAAAAACCTTTATATCTATTACGTTTTTCTTTAATTCTTATATATTAGGGTACGTTTTAGCTAAAAGACGTTTTAATTTAGCTTAAACATATTTAATTAAGTTTAAATCTAAGCTATAAGTATACTAAAAAGGTAGCATCTTAGTCTAGTTATTTATAAGCTACTATATTAATAATGTTAATATATATACCCTTATATTATTTTACTAATAATACTAAAAACTATTATAAGAAGGTAAAAGGCCTTCTATTAATGCTTTTTAGTAGCTTTATAAAGTATAGCTACCTTTTTTACCTTAGAAACATCTCTCTTTATTATAATTAACTTTATATAGCTTTATTTTTAGATTTTACCTTAAAACACTAATAAAATTAATAAAGTTTTAGGTTTTTTATATAATTAAATGTTTACTAAGTCCTTTTGCTATTTTTATACAAATGTTTAAAAAATAAAACTATCGCTACTATTAACTACGTTTTAGCAGCTGCTTTTATTAAAGAAAAGAGTTTAGCAAATTAGTATAAATTCTACTATATTTAGTAAAGTATATATAAAAAGCAAATTATCTTTATTATACAGCTAATTACGCGTAAATTTAAGCCTATCTTTTACTATATTCGCTAATAATAGTATTCTATTTATAGCCTTCTATTTTTATATTCTATTCTTATAAAATGCGCGCTATATAGTAGTATAAGATAGCTAACAAACTATCTACTTTGCTAGCTCCTTATAAGTAATTTTTAGGTGCTACTTTACTTGCTAAATAAGGTATTATTTATCTTAACGGCTAAGTGTAAAGGGATTAACTAAAGTGTAGGATGCTAGTACGAATTAGTAGTAATTTAGGCAAGCTTACAGAATAAAGTATATGCAGGCCGCGTAAGGCTTAGTAGGGCCGAAGTGGGGCGTTCGGCGAGTCTTGCCTATAAAGGTTATAAGGGTAAGTTACTAGGGTACGATTTTATATCGCGCTAGCTAAAAATATTCCACTAATCCATAACAATACTAGTAAATCTATACAGTACACAATGTTCCTTAGAATTTTGTATGCCCTCCTCTTACAGCGATTACAGCCTGCATCCTTTTAGGCATTAGATCTAATTTAGCCTGCTAGAAACCATTAGGCATCTCCTCCTAAGCCTCTTAAACGCGTGCGCGTAATACGTTGTATAAAGGCTTTCCTTTATTACTATATTTTATACTAAGGTAGTCCTTTATCTAATTCTAGCACTTTTTAATAGGATTTAGATTAAGGCTAAAAGGAGGCTATAGAAGCATAAGAACGTCTCTATCCTTAAGCTTTTATATAGTTAATGCTATAGCATGCCTAAGCGCATTATCCTATATTAAAAAGAAAGCGCGGCTAATTAGTGCTAGAGTATATAGATGCCTTATTTATTAGTCGATAACAAAGACAATATATACTATATAAGACTTAGTATAAATGCTGCCCTAAGCCTTCTCTTAAAAGACTCTAAGACCTTTACTACCTCTTAAAAAGCATCCTTAAAACATCTAGCCTTGCTTTTGTTACTCCTTTTCGTTTACGCAAGTTTAATCTAGCTCCTCTCCTTTTTGTCTTATTACGTATATTTTTCAATAATAACCGTACGTTACCTAAGTCTTATTAGACTATAAGATTCAACCCTAATCGATTATAGACTAATACTAGTATGCTTTTATAAATATAAGTTGTTTTACTTTATTAGCATTAGATAATAGCGGCTTTCGCAACGCAACGTATTAATAAAAGCTGTTTTAATAAAGGGTAGATCGAATTGTATATACGCTATATCTACTATTAAAGCATATAGTTGCAAGGACTTAAAATGTTATCCGGCGCGCTTTAATTAATAAGCAAACAAATTTAATAAGCTGTGCCTTTTCTTCTTTTAATAACATAGGAGGGCGGCTAGAGCGTAGTAATGTAGTAGGGTATTAAATTATACTGTTAACTTGGTAAATAGTAAAGCTTGTCTGCTTTGCTATATTTTTTTATAATATCTTTACATTAAAATAAAGCACTTAAATATGCTATTAATTAGTATTACTAAGCTGCGGCGTTATAATGCTAGTAATGCTAGTAATGCTAGTATTAGTGCTAGTGCTAGTGTTAACGTGTGTTTGTTTTAATTTTATTAACTTTTGTGCTAGCTTTAATAAAGTACCTTTTTTGCTAGGGTATAAAGACTAAGCTTATTTTAGTAAGGGCGGCCTATAGTACACCTTAGCTAGTACTTTAACCTACCCTAGTTTCTTTTGCTTGTAACTATGTAGTAGCGGGAAAATGTATTGCTAAGCCTTACTAAGGGCGCTAAGCCGGATTCGGCGACCGACAGCGAATAAGCAAAATAACGCTTAGCAAGCTTTGCCGAGCGCCCTTAAGCGTTCTGCTACGCTAGACTATTATTGTAGCATATATATATTTTGTAATTGCTTGCTAGTAACGAATTTAAAAGAAGTAAGACGAAGTCTTACTGTTACCCCCTTTATACCTCTTATCTTGCATTTTATCCTATTATAAATTGTATGCCTACGGTATTACCCTTTATAACTACGTGTATATCTCTTTATATATAATTAATTTAGTGTAAGCGTCCTTACCTATCCCTCTTCTAAAGAGAGGGAAGAAGAGAGGGTTTTTATATATATAAAGTATATAAGTAGTAATAAAAGGCGTAAATTGTTTTATATTTAATTAGTTAGGAAACGTAGGGTAGGTTATGTAATAATATAGCATCCTATAAGGGTTTTAACATGTTATTCTATACGGCTAGAATAAGTATTCTTAGGGTATACTTTTCCTTAATACTTAGTTTAAGCTTTAGTAGTTAATATAAAGCTATAGCGTCTTATCTTTTTTAAAGATAAATAGAATTAGTACGCTAGCTAGACTAGTAAAGTATTAAATACGCCTATTATATAAGTTCTTTTTAATATACTCTTATAACTTATAAAGCTAAGTTGCTAATAAAAGGTAGGTAGGCTTATAAAGGGGCTACTTATCTAGTATAAGATTAATAGCATATTTTATGCCTTATAGTACTAGTAAGAATTCTATATCTATAAGAGATATAATATTTGTTAAAGGTGTACTTAGGTAGGCCAGGTAAGTCAGGCAGGCAAGGAGGTATCTTCTTAACAGGAGGAAGCAGCCGTATATTCAATAGCTAATTCTTGCCTTCTGCACTCGAAGGGAGTGCGGGAGGCGCTCTTTATCGTAGGCGCACCTCTGGCGCACCAAGTGCGCAGGACAGGCGCGACCCCGTTTCTACTTGGCCCGTGCGCTAGCACGTGCTGTGGCCTGTGCGCAGACTACGCTACGCAGCCTGCGCCACAAGCACCGCTTCTAGTTTACGATGTGCATCTAATACGCTGTGCGCATACTGCGTACGGCTTGCGCGTAGCCTGCGTCGGTCCCCTTCCTGGGGCGGCGTTACAATTGCTCCCCTCCTGTGCCTGACTCCTCTAAGGCAGGTCTTGACGAAAGGCTTGCAGCCTTTGTTCCTGGTGGTAGTGGTGCTTGTCCGTTTGCGGCGGCCCTTTTGTGCTTGCTAAGATCGCTGTCAAAGGCGACTTAAGGCGCCTTTAGTTCCCTTTATTTGGGAGGTTAGTCCCGTAGTCAAATTAGATTATCGTAGGGTCTGGCATCTGGTCACTTCTTCTAGAAACAACAAATTCGTCTTCTAGCAGCAACATGGCTGCTCCTAATTCTAACGTTCCTGTGCCTGCGGTAAGCGCCTCTGGCGCTCTAGTACCCGCTGCAGCCCCGGCCCCTACTCCCTAACACCCTCTGCCCTTTAGCCAAGGTGCTGGTTCCGGCCGCGCGCAACGTGCGCGCGGGGCTTACGCTGGCCTAGTTCGTCGTTCTGCGCGGACTGCGGCGCGCGCCGTGCCCCTGGTTAGGCCTCCGGTGGCCCGTCAAGGTGCGGAAGCTGCCCCCGCTAGTCCGGCGCTCCTAGGGTTAGTGGCGGCTGCGCCACTAGCTTACCCCTAGGTCGCCTTAGACGGCTTGTCGTGCGTGCGGTGCCTGCACTACTTTCTGACGACTCTCCCTGCGGAGTTGCTTGGGTTCGCGGCCGTGCCGTGTATTTACAGCGTCGCTGGCGCTAGGCGCTGCGACGGCTGCTGTGCTAGCAAGCACGAGTGTTGCAGGGTAAGTCCCCTTTGGTGGCTATAGGCGGCTCTAGTAGCTAACAGGATGCAGGTTTTCCTGCTGATAGTTGGCAACTAGGCCGACTTTAAGATGGTGCTGCGCGGCCTCGATAAGAAGCTCTACGGCTAGGGTTCGCCTGCAGTGCGCGCGGCACTCGCGCGTGCTGTAGGTGCTTTCGTCGCCACCTTGTTATAGGTGGATAAGCAGCAGCGGCCTACGTTGCCGGGGGTGTTGTTGGCCGCTAACGTTACGCAGGCGGAGCTCGATCTCCGCCAGGGCATCGAGGCCTAGGAGGAGGCTCGAGAGGTGGCCTGCCGGGTAGAGGCCTAGCAGGCTTTATTAGCCTAAATGCACCTGCTGTTGCTGTACACGCCCTCTTTGTCTTTGCCGCCTAGGCCTGATGCTCTAACCCTTTGGCAGCTCTCTTAGCTGCCGCGCCTAATGCTTGGTAACACTGGTTATGCCGCCCTTACCGCGGCCTTTGATGCCTTTCTTAAGGCGGTGGTAGGGGCGTATGTTATAGACAGGGCTTATGCTAGGGTGGCGGCAGGCGTGGCGTCGCTCTAGGGGCTCCTTAGATAGTTTTGCGTAGTCTCTTACAGGGCCTTTTGGCCGGTTAAATTAATTCGGGCTCTTGCCTATGTGTTTTCGTCTTTGCGCGCTTGCTGCGCGCATACCGCTTAATTGCTACGTGCGCATTTTCTATATCTTCTTCTAGCACCTACTAGTTGTATTTGGTCGGCTAGCCTGTCTAACGTACTAGGTATTTAGTCTAGCCGGCCTTGCGTCTCTTGTCTAAGACTGCTTCTACTTCCTATTCGTTGTCTAGGTCTTCTAACGCTAGCATTGTTAGAGACGCTTGTTCTGCGCCTGCCCTACTCTCTTAGTGCTCTAACAGCAAGACTAAGAAAACGTTATGTAGTCGGCTATATCGTTTTAGCAGTGCTAGTCGATATGCCTGTCTGCCTACGGTCCTAAGGATTCTAAAGGGTCTAATGCGTCTTAGTGCTAACTTCTTGTTTTTTAGGCGAAGGTTTTTTGTAGAAAGGCTTACTAGCTCTTCTACCGCAAAGCTTATAGGCTAGTAGCGCGCATTGTAGTAACGCTTCTAGCGCTCTATCGCGTGCTCCTAGTTTGCTGCTAACCTTTTCTATATAGCTTCTAGTTTTTCTAAGCGGTTGTGCACCGCTAGGACCGTGTTGCGCGTGTCTTGCTCCCCTCTTGCGGTCGCGCTGCCCTTAGGGCGAGTTTGTAGGTCTAGTTTCTAACCATATAGCGCTTCGAATAGGCTAATTTTAGTTGTTGCGTTAATAGCGTTGTTGTAGGCGTACTGCGCTAAAGACAACAAAGAGGGCTAATTTAATTGCTCCTTTGTTACAAAGCAGCGCAAGTACTGCTCTAACGTCTGGTTAGATCTCTCCGTTTGCCTGTCTGTCTAGGGGTGAAATGCGGTTGACAGCTGCTTATAGATTTTAGTCTAATAGCAATATTTACTCTAGAATTTGCTAGTAAATATGCTTCCTTAGTTAGAGATTATACCCTCTAGTGTTACGCCGTACACTAGTTCTATATGTTAGTGCATAAGGTGCGTAAGGCCTTCGGCCGTTAGGGTAGTCTATATAGCAAAGAAGAGGTTTATCTTTATAAAGCAGTTAACGATTACTAGAATTGCATCTACTTCGCCGCCCGTGCTCGCTTCGGCTACTAGTAGCCTAGTAATTAAGTCTATAGAGATTTCCTGCCAAAGACCCTATAGTAGCGGTAGCGGGTTTAGCTTACTGTATTGCGCGTGCTGTTTAATCGTCTGTCTCTAGCAGACTAGGCATAAAGCGATGTAAGCTTTTACGTCCTTCTCTATCTCTTCCTAGTAGAAGTGGCGACGAAGCAGTTCTAGGGTCCTAGCAACTGCGAAGTGCCCGGAGATCTAGTCGTTGTAATAGAGCTGTAGCAGCTCTTAACAAAGGACGTACGCGCCGCCTATATGCAGGCGGTTTTCCTACAGTAATATACCGTCTAGTGTAAGGCTCTATAGCTTCGTCGCACCTCCTACGTTTATAATGCGCTCTACGCGCGCCTTAACGACTTGCACCTCTAGGTCTGCGTCCTAGATTCCTGCTATCGCTCCGCGAATAGCTTTAGGGACTCCGTTTTCTTAGAGGTGTGGATGTAGGGCAGCAACGATAGCTGGTTGCTGCGGTAGGCTAGAGTATACTAGGTTCCTATCTGCGCCTGTTAGAGGCGTTAGACCTTTAATTAGCGCCGCAGCGGTAATATCCCTAAGGTCTCCTTAGGGTCTCTTGTAGTCGTCTAGCCTTCCTAGTTTACTACGCTTCGCCTGCTTAGGCGGTGCGCTGTTTTGCGCTGCGGTGGCTCGCTGCGTAAGATCTAGGGCTACCAAGATCTTAGAGGTAGTGCTTAGCTCCTCTTCCCCGCTAGGTCCTTTTGCAGGTGCGCGCATCTCGCGCGTCTTATTCGCATAAGCTGCGTTAGTAACCAGCTTAGCGCTGTTGTCTTTTACAACAGGTGCGCGCATCTTGCGCGTCTCTTGCGCTACAGCTGCGGTGCCCGCTAACTGTACGTCTTTCTTTTGTACCCTAGTAACAGTTATTCTAACTTGTCTAGGTTTATCGAAGTAATCTAGCCGTCTTAACGGCGCATTGGCTAGGTTTGTTACGCCTAGTCTATGCTTAATTACAAAGTTAAAAGGGGATAGGTATATGGCCTAGCAAGCTTTGCGTTTGTTATACCTTAGCTAGGTTATAAAGGTGCGTAAGTTGTTGTAGTCTAACAAGACTTTAATCGTCTCTTTACTGCTATTAAGGTAGTGTCGCTATTGCTTAAAGGAGTTTACAATTGCTAGTAGCTTTTAATCTAGGGTGCTGTAATTTAGCTCTAGTCCTTGTAGTTTTCTTAACTAGAAGGCGATTAGGTGCTAGGCTCCCTCTTTGTCTTGTTAGGAGATAATCCCGCTAATGGCTACCTTTAAGGCATCGGTCTTTACGCGTATTGCCCGTTCTAGGTTAAAATAGCGTAGCAGAGGTGCTTTCGTAAATGCCTCTCTTAGTATCGCAAAGGCTGCGCGCTCCTTGCTCTCTAGCTGCACCGGTCCTAGCTTTTTGCCATTTTTGCTGCCTTGTAGCAGACCTAACAAAGGAGATAAGATGTCTAAGTAAGCTTTAATAAAGCGACAATAGAAGTTGTAGAATCTAAGGAAGACCTGCACCTCCCTAAATGTTTGTGGCGTTGGCTATTCTGCGATTGCGCGTACTCTGCGCGGGTCTATCGCAAACCCTTCGCTTCTAATAATAAACCCTAGGAATTCAACTTCCTATTAGTAAAACAAGCATTTGTTGCTGTTAACAAATAACTAGGCTTGCTAAAGGCGCTTAAAGACTTAGTCTAGGTGCTTTGTGTGCTCCTCCTTGTTGCGCGAGAACATAAGGATATCGTCTAAGTAGACAATATAGATTGTATCTACTAGACTATACAGCGCTTGGCTAATATAGTACTAGAAGGTTGCTAGGGCGTTGGTTAGCCTGAAAGGTAGGACTAGGTATTTAAAGAGACTGTATCTAGTCTAAAAAGCCGTCTTCTATTCGTCTCCTTCTTTAATCCTTAGGCGGTAATACGCCTCCTT